>JAVTVY010050124.1:0-22230 GCA_036873755.1 Hanleya hanleyi | reverse complement strand
CTTTCAGACTAACTTTGCTCATTTCTCTTGTACTATAACAACCGACAGAAGTACAGTTTCTAGAAATCTCGAAACTCCTGAAACTTAGAAAGATTATATCTTGGTGTTTTTCAGTGTCCCTTTTTCGATATTTTTGCTGAGATTCGAAATTCTGTAAACAAAATTACAACTCAATCGTCTTAGTAACAATGGACAAAAAGATCCTCTTGTCATTAAGATTACAATTATCGGACAATGGTGGGCGCCAAGATCCTTCAGGATCTCTCGTCTTAATTAAGGGTCGATTTTCATCATGTTTCGATTCACAATTGGCCAAAACATGAATTTCTGTTGAGAAAAACGATGTAATTGTTGTACTTTCTGAAAAAAAATTTTGGAGTCCGGCATAACATTTGCAGTCGACGACAACAAAAATTGATATACCCTAGCTTAGAGATAGGAAGGCTGTGCTCCAAATTTACCAGAATGAACCCTAATTACCCTAACGTATGTGTTCTTTGTGAGAAAACGAGGATTTATCTATTACGGATTCACTGTACACTCAAAATGTGGGTGCGTTGTATCCGACAGTATATTATGGGCGCGGCCGTTCGATTTAGGTCGCCGGCGGATGCAGCAAAGATGGCTGGATGCTGCTTGTGCTGGCCCAGCTACAGGAAGTGGCTGGACCTGCACCCATATACAGCATCTAGCCCCCTTTGCTCATCCTGCCATTAATGCAATGTAATTACTGTAATTCTATAATTATGTGTTCACCATCTGTTTCTTTATACATAATTTATATTTAATTTGTTTGAATTATTACAGTTTTGTAAATATAGTAATTGGCTTTCTTCCAAAAACATATAAAAAATAAAACAGGAATTTAATTATTATTATTTTAATATGCACGTTTTATTGATTAGTAATTTATATTTAATTTATTTGAATTATTACAATTTTGTAAATATGCTATAAATGAAATTATCTTTAAATCAACTTTTATCAAGTGAAATGTTCATTTTTTTTGTATTTTTTGTTGTTGTAAATATCGTTATTTTGTATATATTTTTAATCGGCCCGTTTTTGTGACGATCGCTTCGGGGTGGCGTCCAAGTCGCGCGATCGGGCAACGTCATGTGGTCGCGGTTTCGCGGATTTGATCCAAACTTCGTTATAAAGTATTATCAGAGTCACTGATCACGATACCGGTAGAATTAGCTCTAATTCTCTCTTAGTTTTTTTAAAGGAATTTATTAAAGCCTAAAACGTCCAAACGTACCTACCCTGGCAAGGCGTACCAACTTAGTTGACGAGGGTTAATCAGCGGCTCTACTTAATTAAAGCTACTGCGTAAGGTTAAGTAGCGTTAAGTAAGGTTAATAGGTCCGCAGTCGGTTGGCGTCCCTACGCAATAGCGTTAAGTAGAGTTAAGTAGGTCAGCGGCGTCCACTGCGTGGAAAAGTCTCTACTGAGTAGGTATGGCGGAAATTTTGGTCGAAACTGAAGTTTAGAGGATTTAGAGGCGTTTCTGGAGGTCAAAACTACCCCTTCACCGATTGACTTGAAAATCGGTATATAAGTGTTATCTGGGTCAGTGATCACGAATCTGCGGTGAGAGTTGACCTTGACCTCGACCTTGATCTCGGAATCGAGTGTCGAACATTTAGGTATGACTCTGACCCCAATTTCTGTTTTAACCCCAATTCGACTGTAACCCCACTTTTAACCCCAGTCGATTTTAACACCATTTTAACCCCAATTTCTGTTTAACCCCAATTTAACCCCAATTTCTGTTTTAATTGCTCTATTAACCCAAGTTCGATTATAACCCCACTTTTAACCCCAATTCGATTTTAACCCTAACCTAACCCTTAATCCCAACCCCTATAACCTCTAACCCCTAACACCGCCCCTATCCCTAACCCCTATCCCCTAATCCTCTCTGTAACCCCTAACCCTAACCTTGTAAATGGTATTCGCCGCGGTGTGAAGGTTTCCACCCCGGTGAAAACGTTTCCACCGCGGTGTAAAGGTTTCACCGCGGTATAAAAGTTTCCATCGCAGTGTAAATGTTTCCATCGCTGTGTAAACGTTTCTACCGCGGTGTAAATGTTTCGACCGCGGTGTAAGCGTTTCGACCGCGATGTAAAGGTTTTCTCCGCGGTGTAAAGTTTTTCTCCGCGGTGTAAAGGTTTTCTTCGCGGTGTAAACGTTTCCACTGTAGTGTAAAGGTTTTCGCCGCGGTGTAAAGTTTTCCAGCGCGGCGTAAAGGTTTCCACCGCTGTGTAAAGATTTCCACCGCGGTGTAAAGGTTTCCACCGCGGTGTAAAGGTTTACACCGCGCTGTAAGGTTTTCTCCGCGGTGTAAAGGTTTTCACCGCGGTGTAAACGTTTCCACCGCGGTGTAAACGTTTCCACCGCGGTGTAAACGTTTCCACCGCGGTGTAAATGTTTCCACCGCGGTGGAAAGGTTTATACCGTGCTGTAGCCTTTACGATGTAGCTAACGTTTCCACCGCGGTGTAAATGTTTCCACCGCGGTGGAAAGGTTTATACCGTGCTGTAAAGGTTTCCTCCGCGGTGTAAACGTTTCCACCGCGGTGTAAAGGTTTCCTCCGCGGTGTAAAGGTTTTCTCCGCGGTGTAAACGTTTCCACCGCGTTGTAATGGTTTCCAGCGCGGTGTAAAGTTTTACACCGCGGTGTAAAGGTTTTCTCCGCGGTGTAAAGGTTTTCTCCGCGGTGTAAAGGTTTCGCGGTGTAAATGTTTTCTCCGCCGTGTAAAGGTTTCCACCGCCGTTTAAAGGTTTCCACCGCGGTGTAAAGATTTACACCGCGTTGTAAAGGTTTTCTCCGCGGTGTCAAGGTTTCCACCGCGGTGTAATGGTTTCCACCGCGGTGTAAAGGTTTTCTCCTCGGTGTAAAGGTTTCCACCGCGGTGTAAAGGTTTCTCCCGCGGTGTAAACGTTTTCACCGCGGTGTAAACGTTTCCACCGCGGTGTAAAGGTTTTCTCCTCGGTGTAAAGGTTTTCACCGCGGTGTAAAGCTTTTCTCCGCGGTGTAGTAAAAGGTGAAAAGTTTCCACTGTGGTGTAAAGGTTTACACCGCGGTATAATGGTTTCCACCGCGGTGTAAAGGTCTTCTCTGCGGTGTGAAGGTTTCCACCGCGGTATAATGGTTTCCACCGCGGTGTAAAGGTTTCCACCGCGATGTAAACGTTTCCACCGCGGTTTAAACGTTTACACCGCGGTGTAAAGGTTTTCTCCGCGGCGAAAACGTTTTCGTGTAAAGGTCTTCTCCGCGGTGTAAAGGTTTTTTACGCAGTGTAAACGTTTCCACCGCGGTGTAAAGGTTTCCACGGCGGTGTAAAGGGTTTCTCCGCGATGTAAAGGTTTTCTCCGCTGTGTAAGGGTTTCCACCGCGGTGTAAAGGTTTTCTCCGCGTTGTAAAGGTTTTCTCCGCGGTGTAAAGGTTTCCACCGCGGTGTAAACGTTTCCACCGCGGTGTAAAGGTTTCCACCGCGTTGTAAAGGTTTTCTCCGCGGTGTAAAGGTTTCCAAGAGTTTTCTTTGGTTTTCGGTGAATATATAATACAGATATTTCTGACAGCGTTACTAGAAATTACAGAAATGTAAAGAAATTATGTTATGAACTAGAATCTGTTTGTAGAAAATAGGCGAAAAATTGAGAAAATACACAAGAAAATGGGGAATACTAATAAAAAACGTAAAAACTGTTTTAAAAAGTCGATGTCCCCTATGGGCCACCGTACTTCGGCTCAATATTTGATTTGACTGGATTCTCATAAATGCGTCCTAAGATGCCGCTTCGAGAATTGAATGGAATCGATTTCACTGTATGGAAATAGAATGCTTGACTGGGTTCGATTGGCGTAGCTAGATAATTTATCTAATATTATAGTATCTAAATTGTAATAGTAAATCTTATATTTTGCGAGCCCAATTGTTTTTTCCCGAAAGCTTAACGTATATATGAACACAGATTATTTTATTTTGTACTATTTTCAATTGATACTTTTCGGGATATATTTTCATATGTGTTTGTATATTCATCAACGCATGAATAAAATAATTATAATAATATGGTTTACAAATAACCTTCAGTTAAGTTTGCCACCATACTCACTTCCCTGGATGACTCCCCATGATTTAGGTTAAAGTCCGTGTTCCGCTTTTTATATTTTCGGGACAAATCCTAATTTTACATGCAACCCTGCAGATGCCACCATACCCACTTCCCCGGATGATTCCCCATGCTTTAGGTGTAAAGTCCGTGTTCCGTTTTTTATATTTTCGGGACAAATCCTAATTTTACACATGCAACTCTGCAGATGCCACCATACCCACTTCCCTGGATGATTCCCCATGGTTTAGGCGTGAAGTCAGTGCTCTGCTTTTTTTATATACCCCTTTGTTCCCCTCGATTGTTGACCTTTGACCTCTGAGTGCACTTTATCCCATGATGCATCACTTCCGGTTCCGGTCACGGGACCGGAAGTGACCTTTTGCCCTGGTGGCGAAAACTGGAACTAGGGGGAGGTAACTCCGGGCTGTCACGTGACCCGGAAGTGACCTTTGACCCCTATACACCATTATTAATATTCGGTATTATAAAAGAGCTTCTGGGACGACATTGACTTACTCACATATCATTAATTTCTGGAAAATGAGGCTCTCGACGGGTGGGATCCTAGCGGAGTGACGTCACTTCCCTTTCCGGTCACGTGACCGGAAGTGACCTTTGACCCCTGCGCACCATTATTAATATCCAGTATTATGCGCATGCGCAGGGGTCAAAGGTCACTTCCGGACCCGTGGCCGGAACGGGAAGTGGCGTCACTCAGTTAGTGGCCTCGATCGGCATGTCTACTGCGCATGCGTTATCAGCATTTTTCAAAAAAAGTCAACGCGTGGCCCCGAGACCCCTCCCATCGTGTTCTACAGCTCGAGATGAAGAAAACAAAGAGCCTAATCCCATAGTAAAATCCACAAGGAAAAAACTGACCACCTCAATACTTCCATATCGTAAATGTCCATGCGTGGGTTCCCGATTGGGCCTACACCGTAGCCGTATATAGATCTGCCCTCTGGTATGTATATTAGGGTATTTTCAACCTTGCCTAATATGGGCTGACTCGTGGTGCAGTGGATAACATGCCCGCTTCTGGAGCGCGCAGTACGGGTTCGATTTCAGCTAGGACCAGGGGGATTCCCCTTCTCTCGCTGTATGGAGAATCTGAGGGTTCCCCACTTGCCAATGCTGAGCATATAGCTGGCGATATTGTCGTGGACCATGTTTGATGACGTGCATTCCGGGAGATGTCCATTAACATTGAAGTAACTGAAGGACATATAAAATAGTATTCAGGGACAGATAACTCTTGCTGCATTCTTACGTAGACGACTCTTGATGCTTTGGAGGGCGGATAAAGGCTTATTGACCATTATATTCCCGGAGATGGCCGGACATTACCGGAGATTCCCGGACATGACCGGTGCGATAACAATTAACATTGATAAGTAGTAAAAGGGCATCTGGGGTCCGATTTCGGAACAGAAATGTGCGAATCACGGAAGATAACCAGGAATTGGGCAAACAGAGTTATCGCCCCTAAATCGGACCCAATATGCCCTTTATATACTACTTACAGGATAAGTTTCATTGTTATAACTTCCATAATTCACCTCTCTCGATTAACCAAATTTAAACATTCCTGAAATCGAAGAACCTAGTGCGATTTATTGAAGATTCGGCCCACATGAGGGGTTCGGTTTTTACCTAAAATGAATACCAGGCATGAAAGAAAACCCGCCTAAAACGCATCACGCCCCTTGTGCAAAAAGCGATACCATAGTTATCTTTCTCACAGATCAAAGAAGGGCGCACGTGCACCTCTGAAATGTATCGCTTTCTATATCAGCACAGGGAAGGAATAAGTAAATCAAGGAAGTTTCAACACATGAGACTATGTTTCATTTGTTGAAAACTTAGCTGATAAAATCTTGAAACGTCCGTGTACATAGCGTTAATAAAGGTGCTGTAAACATATATCTATGAATTACTGGTTGAATCACATAATGCTGCACTGTCCTAAACTCCGCACGTGTCCGGTTAAATGTCGCCAGATATATCTGTACGAAATTGACCATAAATGACCATATAGAGCTAAATTATCTTTGATCTCGGCGTGATCGATGTTAGCTGTCAAAACAAAATTCAGGCTGGTTGGTTATAGATAACTTCATCGGATATCGACATCTAGATGTAAACAACTCCTAGAAAAGGAGGCTACGGACCACCGAACTTAAATACCGAGATAAACAGGCCCAGGCAAATCTATCTCTCTCGATATTTGATTTTAATGGATTTGCGCAGATGTGTCCTAATATGCATGGAAACAGATAAAATGTTAGCTTGGTTTGGCGTCGATTGTCGCCAGAATTTTGTTATAGTTTTCATGATATATTTTTATATGTGTTTATTTATTCACTAACGCATGGCCTATACCATCTTGGGGAATAATATTCATTTAAATTGTCCTTTCTCAACAATCATTATTGTATATAAAATCCATGTGAGATTTTATACTCATAACACGTTTATCGGTTTGTCTTTAATAGAAAACCAATTAAAACAATATTAGCTTGTGTGTTGCCATCCACAAATGCAAATTGTTCGCATTTGAATGAACACGGCCTGTTTCATACATGATACAACGATAACCACACCACCACGTTGGCCGAGAACTCACTCGTGTGACATGACGTCATGTAAGGTTTCGAGAGAACCGTGACGTAAACCTCCTTTACGCCTGACGTTCCGTGCTCATTCTTGACGACGTTTACAAAAGTAACAGTTTATCACCTTCAATACGGTGACACAGACACATTTCTTTTTACAAATAGTTCCAAATCTAATCATTCCTGCGAGCGATCGAAAGAAATGTATGCAATCGAAATCAGGGGATTGGCGAGGCGGGTTACAACCGAAGTAGTAGGGTGTAAGCATCTGGAGCTTTTAGCGCTTCACTGCGCATGCGCGGAGTGAATAATTGGGTTGGCATAGGGGGGGTTCGCATGTCGTGAGTCAATGTAAATGAGGAGTATTTATGGAAATGAGGGGTGATTGTGATTATTCAAGATGGCGGCTAGTTTTTCTAGGTTAGGGGTGGTCGGTTTCAAGATGGCGGTTAGTTTTTCTAGGTTAGGGGTGGTCGGTTTCAAGATGGCGGCTAGTTTTTGTATGTTAGGGGTGGTCGTATTCAAGATGGCGGCTTGTTTGTGTGTGTGATGGGTTTTTCCCCCTGGTTCATTGGTGTTGATTCAAGATGGCGGTTAGTTTTTCTAGGTTAGGGGTGGTCGGTTTCAAGATGGCGGCTAGTTTTTGTATGTTAGGGGTGGTCGTATTCAAGATGGCGGCTTGTTTGTGTGTGTGATGGGTTTTTCCCCCCTCTTCATTTGCATATGTTCAAGATGGCGGCTAGTTTTTGTAGGGTGGGGGTGGTCGTATTCAAGATGGCGGCTTGTTTGTGTGTGTGTGATGGGTTTTTCCCCCTGGTGATTGTATGTGTGCGCATGCGTGAGTGTATGCGCATGCGTGAGTCTATGCAAACGGGTGGTCGGTGTCCGTTTCCCGATCCCCGAGCTTTTCCCGATCCCCTCTCATTCGGTTTCAAGATGGCGGCTTGTTAGGGTTCATTGGTGTTGATTCAAGATGGCGGTTAGTTTTTCTAGGTTAGGGGTGGTCGGTTTCAAGATGGCGGCTAGTTTTTGTAGGGTGGGGGTGGTCGTATTCAAGATGGCGATTTTTTCAGTGCATGGCGGGTTCAAAATGGCGGCCAGTTTTTGTGTCTCAGTGCATGGTGGGAGGTGGATAGAAAAACGTATAAAAGGAGTCCATTTTTAGGGAAAGGGGTGTATTCAATCTGACTTACCTGACCTGACCTGTCTCCCTGCCTGCCTGCCTGCCTGCATCCCTGCCTTGCTTGCCTGCCTGCATTCTGCCTGTATGGAATGCATGTACTGACTTGGTTCTGGGTTCTTTCCATCACGGTTGTGCGCAGGTGTATGACGTCACTTCCGGTCTGCGTGAATCGGGTGTGACCTGGGACTATGGGATGCATGTACTCACTTGGTTCTGGGTATTTGTCATCACCGGGAGGTCACGTGATCAGTTCAAGGTCATATCCATTTTTTATCGATATGTCAACCCCACACCCAGTCCATTGAATGCTCCTTCACCTATGCTTCAATTTGATACCTCACTCGACCTGTGGTGTGAGTGAGTGCAAGAATGTATTCATCCGCGGTGATGCAGTCATGTCTGGCGGTGATTCGGTCTCGGGAAAAAGCTTTCTTGCCCAATGCCTACGGACTTTACCGAAGATACACGGACTTTAACGAAAAGACACGGACGTACACGAAAAGACGCGAAGGTGAACGCCATTGTGGGAAACCTCCCACAGACAGGTCAGTACATGCATTTCTATGTTGTTCACGCATAATAAAAGGATTGATCTGTAATCTGTGTTGTTGTTGTTGTTGTTGTTGTTGTTGTTGCTCCCTCTTTTGGACTAACCCATCAGAATAGTACGTATCACGGACTACACCCGTAGAGCTACATCTGGTCTATAAAACACGTCCCTCTGGATCCCACACCTTCATTTCTACAGAGCCATGGCGGAGATCCAGCCCCATGTGACTCGCATTTTATAGTATGCCACCGTGGTGAATTCGTTCACGGGTTACCGAGCAGTGGTCCGGTCCATGTTTGCAGATGGCGACGACAACGAGGGACGACGCCAGATCCTGAACGAGTTCACAGAAGCTGTCCTCCACAGAGTGCACTCGATGGAGAGGCGTGCCATCACTCACCACTACTGGACTATGACAGCCATCCTTGATGCTCGGGCTATGGACCACGAGCGCTCACGCCGCAACCAGCACCGGCTGGCTGGCCTCATACTAGTCTGTGCCCTATTCACCCTGGCGCTGTGGTATTGACACTATAAATACCAGGGTCAGACAGAGTGTGTGTCATTCACCGTTCGACATTTGGACCAAGCATGTCATCCGTCCTACGAGCCATCCTCCCCCTTACACCTTACCAGGTGGGATTATACGTTTATGATGCTAAAGTGACCCTGGTGGAAGATAGTGGCGGGGATTGGAGGGCGTCCCCTGAGACTTTATCGAATACGGTGACACTACAGCGTGATGGGTGGACTAAGTTTAAACGAGGGTTAAGCGGTGAATTGGACGGACGCCTGATCCACATGGACAATGCCATTTATGTATACCGTACTGCGCTCTACCCACGGGTGGGACGCTACCAAGAGCCGGCTCGAAGTTTCCTCCTAACTCCCTCTCTGTGGTCAGCCTTGGAGAAAATAGTGCCTATTGTAGACCAGTTATTTACACCCGACGATCGATCACCCCATCAATTGGCATGGGCTCGTGCTATCGAACACGCACTAGATGAACCTAATGAAAAAAAAAGCGGATGGAGAAAATACTATATGTATAGAATGCGCAGAGGCTGGAATGACAGTGTCACCTGATGAAGCCACCCACACACACATGACGGGCCAGAACGATGAAGAAGAAGAAAAATCCGTGATGAAGCCGCGGGGCCAATGGCTGAACCCCATAAACAACTACATGAACCCGACGACGATGCCATTGATTACCCCGCTAGACTCAGTCAGCCCAATGACATGACCACCTGATCCTTTGATCTCACGGGGTTCTCCCTATAAATACGAGAGACAGTGAAATCTGGTACCATTCACGTACTGACCATGACGGAGCATATAGTGCTGGCGTATTTCAGCTTGACCCCCGAGGTTTTCCTGCACGTGTATGCGGATAAGGTCGATATCATGGAGGAGGTGGTGGGAGACACGGACCCTACACAACCGTGCCCGGCTCACATTCGTCTGTCCCGGGAGGGCTTGACCAAATTCAAACGGGTGTTGTCTGGTGAACTGGACGGCGACCTCATCCACTTGTGTCACGATGTGTACATTCGACGCGGCCCTTTCTTTGCTCAATTGGCTCGGCTAGGTGGAGGTACAGTGCATTTTACCCTTCACCCTGATCTATGGTCTGCATTGGAAGATGCCGTGGTAGATGTGGATGAAGTGCTTATCAAGCGGTCATCAGACGAGCTGGACTGGTCATTGACCATGGCCACTGTGGAAGCCCACGAAGAAAATCAGAAAGAAACTCCGGCCCAAGATACACCCGTTATAAATAAACGATAGAGCCAGGGTCCATCATCATTGTGTCACCATGAAGCGCTGGGAGAAGGTGTTGGATAACTTATACTACAGTCCCGACAGTCCGGCGGCCTATAGTGCCTTGTCGGCTCTCTATCGAGCGGCAAAACCCCAGGGGATACAACGTGCCCAAGTCCGAGATTGGTTAAGAAAACAAGACACCTATACCTTACATCGATCTGTCCGTCGCCATTTTCTACGGAACCGCGTCATCGTGGGAGGAATAGATGCCCAGTGGCAAGCGGATTTGGTGGATATGAGCGCCTTTGCCAAACACAACGATGAGAATCGGTATATCTTGACGTGCATCGTTATCCTATCCAAGTATGCGTGGGTGGTACCCATCCGGACGAAAACGGGGGCAAATCTCATAGCGGCGTTCAAAGACATCTTCAAGACCGGGCGCAAATCTTTGTATTTGCAAACCGACGAAGGCACGGAATTCCTCAACAGACCGTTCCAAGCCTTTCTCAAGAAACAGAAGATGTTTTTCTTCCATACGTACAACGAGACCAAGGCTTCCGTGGTGGAGAGGTTCAACAGGACATTCAAAGGTCGCATGTATAAATATTTCACCTATAAGAATACAAGGCGGTACATCGATGTTCTCCCGAAACTGGTGAGGGGTTACAATCGAGCCTATCATCGAAGTATAGAGAGAGCCCCCATTACCGTCACCCAACGCAATGAAGCCCAAGTCCGGCGTGTCTTGTACCCCAGGCCATCGCAGCGAACGACGAAGGCGGTGTACAAGGTCAGGGACCCTGTACGGATCAGTAAAGTCAAGGGCAAGTTCGAGAAAAGTTACTTGCCCAACTGGAGCGATGAGCACTTCCTGATTATACGGCGCCTACCCCGACAGCGGCGAGTCTATGAACTGGAAGATCTCCAAGGGGAAACGTTGCTGGGGACGTTTTACGATACGGAATTACAGCCTGTTGTAAAACACAGCAAGACTACTACACGGTGGAGCAGATTTTGAAAACGGAACGTCGACGTGGCAAACTGTTTCATTTCGTGAAATGGCAAGGCTGGCCCAGTTCCTTCAATTCCTGGGTCGCGGCCAACCACGTGAAACGACTATAAAACCAGACACCACTACCGTCCTCCTTCATTCCACATCCGACCACAGTGCTATGGACCAACAGCAGCTGCCTCTGAAGACAGCGTTTCGCAAAACGCGCAAAGCGCAAGTGGTCTTTGGGGTGCTATTGCTAACCCTGCTGAGTGTGTTGTACGGAGGTGTGTTTTACGACGTAGCCTATGTCAGCACGTTACTTAACCAACTGAGAACACCAGGCACCAGCGAAACGGGTCTACAGAGAGCACCAGTCGTATCGAGCCCAGTCACCACCACCACCACCACCACACCCCGCTTACAAGCCACGTCGAGCTTTACACCTACACCAAGTACACCTACTACGTCTGAACACCTACCGGATTTCATCCCTCACAGTGAACCGACAACGACGACGACCACCCACGTTGTACCCACCCCCAGCACCATCTCTGAACGTGAACAGACAACGACGATCGACGTTGTACCCACCACCACTCCAGTTCACTCGTACGAAATTTACAAGAGCGTGTTACCACGACAACGGATACACCTCAAACCATGGACCCTCGGTGGCAGCATCCCTTCACTTGCGTCATCGCAGGACCGACGGGCTCCGGCAAAACGAAGGAAGCTCCTTCAACACGCCGACAGCATGATCACTCCACCCATTGCCCGAGTCGTGTGGTGTTACGGAGAATGGCAGGAAGCGTATGCAGCAATGCCCCACATCACGTTCGTGGAAGGCCTACCCAACCTGGCCGATTTGGAACCCGACACCTTGGTGGTTCTGGATGATCTCATGGCGGAGACGGATGCATGGGTCACCCAACTCTTTACCAAAGGCAGCCATCATCGACGGCTCAGCATCATCTACATTGTGCAGAATCTGTTCAGTAAAAACAAAGAACATCGGAATATCAGCTTAAATGCCCACTACCTGGTGGTCTTCAAAAACCCGAGAGATACCACTCAACTGCTGCACCTGGCGAGACAGATGCTTCCCGGCCGCACACCGTTTGCGTTGGAAGCCTTCAAAGATGCCACAACCCCTCAGCACGGGTATATGCTCTTCGACCTCAAGCAAGCCACTCCCGACCACCTTCGACTACGGACCGACATCTTTCCCGGAGAGACCCACCACGTGTACATGCAAAAATAATGTAAACACATCCACAGTGGCGCCTCCAGCTGGGGTCTGTGTGTTTGATGATGGGGAATAATAAAAAGAATGATTACCACAGCAGGGTTGACTTTGTCTGTGAGGTGGATAAAAAGGGCAGCGTTGTGGGTTCTAGCATTAGTTGTACAGGATGTCTGCGCGAGTACGGAAGCACGCTCCCACGCCCCGTGTATTGAAGACGGCCCCACCCGAGTTAGTCCGAACCATTGTACGCGGTGCGGACCCTGACCTTGTACGCTGTCTGTGCGAGATCGGGTACAACCCGTTAAAAGGCAACGTACCACTGACTCCGGCTCAGAAGACCAAGTTGGCCAAGCATAAGACAGGTCTCCGAACCCTAGTCCACAAGCGGGTCCCTCAAACACAAAAGAAAAAGGTGTTGCAGAAAGGCGGCTTTCTCGGGGCCATCTTAGCACCGTTGGCCGCTTCCGTGTTGGGTCCAGTATTGGGTGGACTCTTCGGCCGACAATGAACCACACGAAAAAATGGTCCTCGTCGAACCACGGTTCCTGCAAAACCTCCAATCACCCTACCCTGTCCCACCTACGGTGAAGACCATAAACAGCCTCGATGGAGAGATGCAACAGATATTACAGAGACCGGGGTTAAGCGACAGTGAGAAAGTACAACGGTACAATGAGACGCTTCAACGGTACATGACGTTCATGGACCAATACAAAACCCTCTCTACCCCACCACCACCAACCACCACCACGTGACAGACCGCCGACCTCAGCACCGCTCCAACAGCCGGGTGGGGTACCACCCACAGCCCCACAGTGGGTGGAAGACGAAGTCCTGAAGAGTGTACCTGCCTCGTTCAAGAAACAAGCTGGCCTGGTATTACAACGGATGAAACAGAATCCCAACATGACTTGGAATGATAAAGGCGAACTCCTGGTACAGAATCAGGTGGTCCCCGGCACCCACATGACGGATTTAGTGAATGATCTGATGCGTCAACGCAGATCGCACACCGATCCTCGAGGATGGGAGGTCTTCGCTCAAGGCTTGAAAGACATGCATGTACCACAGGAATTGGTGGGAAACCCCCACCGCTGGGCCTTTATGCAGCAAACCCAGCAATCGCCGAGTCGTGCACCACGACTCTCACCACAACCTTCTTGGGAATCCGACTGGGAACCGGAGTCACCCCCCAAACCTCCACCACAACGGGCACCTTCTTTTCGCGCCTATAAAAAAACACCCTTGATCAAGACACCCCACATCTCCAGAGCCGTGACACGTAGCAAGTCACCGCGACGAACACGACGCCGCACACAACCGCCCAAGGCCTGGAAGACCTATTAAAGCCAACAGCAGCAGCAGGACAGCTCAGTCGCCATGTTTTACCTGACCCTACCCAGTAACAGTTCGCTGAATGTGTTTCCTGACAACACCGTGGCCAAGTACGTCACCCAGTTACCGCAACCGTTACATTTACCTGGCCGGTGGGAATGTGCCCTCGTGGATATCCAATACCCTTACTCGTGGTACAACGTGCGAGCCAATGAAGTGTGGTACGAGGTCACCTACGAAGGTAAAAACACCCGACTCACCCTGCCCGAAGGCCAATACGATACCCCCAAAGAGTTCATGGGTGGGCTGTCAAGACTGATGCATGATAAGGCGCTACGGGGGGTGACGTATAGTGCAACACGCCTGATAGCCTTGCGCTTCAAGAGAAACGTGTTCTTCGATGTCAACGTACACAACGACAAGGCACAGCTTACCGTCACCGATACCGTGAATGTGAAACTCAGTCCTACACTGCAGCAAATGCTGGGCTTCGATCTACAGACGTTCGCTGGTCCCAACCAACACCATGGCGAGATGCCGATGGATATGAAGTCGGGTATGTACGGACTCTACGTCTACTCGGACGTGGTGGACAACCACATCGCGGGCGATATCAACACACCTCTGTTACGGGTGGTCCCCATTAAAAAGACGTATGGCGATCAAGTCACCCACAGTTTCAACCATATCATGTACCTGCCCGTACGACATACCGATATCAACACGATCACGGTGGATATAAGAGATGACACGGGACGACCTGTGGCATTCGAACGAGGAAAAGTGGTGCTGACACTTCATTTTCGACAAGCACGTGCTCCCCACTTTGCATAATGAAAGTACCTTACGAGTGCGATGCACGCAGCTATGCCGACTATTACGCCCAACAGGCCGGGGGTGGCTTTCCGGTCTTTAGCGGTGCACGCATGCAACGAGGACATGGACTGGGGAACATACTCGGCAGCATTGTGAAAACGTTCCTGCCCTTGGTGACGCGGGGTGTGAAAGCAATCGGCAAACAAGCGGTACGCAGTGGACTGCAAGTGGCCGGCGATGTCTTGGGGGGTACGGCACCCAAAGAATCCTTGAAACGGCGGGCCAAAGAAGCGGGAGGCGTCTTGGTGGCCAAAGCACAACGCACCGTAGGGAATAAAAGAGCTGCCCCACCGAGACCACGCACCAGTCGACGACCGACCCAGCGACGACGCACATCCAAGAAGACCCGGGATATCTTTCTTAAAACATGTCCTTAATCCACGCCGAGTCCTGCCCCTCCACCAACAGTGAATTTGATTTGTGGACCGTGCCGCCCACACAAACCAGTGTCGAACAAGGATTATGGGTGGAGCATCTCCCGTTCTCCAGCATCAACGAAACCGGACCCATCGAGTTCACCATCAGTAATGCGGATACGGCCTATGTGGATTTAGCCCATACCTACTTGTATGTGAAAGCCAAGGTGGTCAATTGAGCTGGCACCAGACTCGCTGACCAAGCAACGGTGGGCCCGACGAATCTCTGGCTGCACTCGATGTTTCAGCAGGTGGATATTTTTCTCAGCGACAAACTCATCAGTGACTCCACCAACACGTACCCCTATCGAGCCTACATCGAGACACTGTTGTCGTATGGCCGAGAGGCTATAAAATCTCAGCTGACAACCGCTTTATTCTACAGGGACACGGCCGAGCACATGGACACGGCGGACAATGGGGGATATAACAAACGGAAGGCTTTCACTGCGAACAGTGCCCCGGTGGATATGATGGGTCGACTGCATGCAGACATGTTCATGCAAGACCGGTACCTCTTGAACAAGATCCCCATCAAAATCCGACTGATACGGGCGCCTCCGACCTTCGCCTTGATGGCCACTAACGTAGAGGCGCATGTAGCGGACTATAAGATTGTCATCCAAGACGCAGTCCTGTATGTCCGAAAAGTGAAACCGAATCCAGCCGTTCAATTGGGACACATGAAAGTCTTGGAAACAAAACCAGCCCAGTACCCTATCCGACGTGTACAAACCAAAGTGTTCTCTGTGCCTGCTGGAAATATGGGCGCTAACAAAGAAAACCTGTTCCTGGGGGAACTACCCAAGCGATTGATCCTGGCCTGTGTGGAAAATACCAGTTTCAGCGGAGCCTACCCAGAGAATCCGTTTGACTTTAAACATTTCGGCATCAATTTTGTGGCCCTGCATGTGGATGGCAACAGGTGCCAGCCACGGCCTTAACCCCGAACTTTGGGCGGAGGAATTTCATTCGAGCCTATCAGAGCCTGTTTACAGCCACCGGTCAAATCAACCAGGACGAAGGGAATATGATCAGTCGGGAGGACTACGCGAACGGATACACGTTGTTCTGTTTCGATCTGACCCCCACCTTAGAGAACGACCATCAGCTGGCCCTGGCCAAGCAAGGCAACTTACGGCTGGAAATCCACTTTGCACGAGCCCTGGCGACCACCGTCAATGTGATCTGCTACGCCGAGTTTGACAACATCATTCAAGTGGACAAGGCGCGCAACGTCCTGTGTGACTTCTCCACCTAACATGGATACAGACCAGATAACCACCGTGCTGGAGAATGACCCAGAGACACGTAGGGTCTTTCAAGGGGTGTTCGCCCGAGATGTGCTTCCATTAGACCGTATGTATCCGGCTGCTTACGTTCTCAACACGGACCCGATGGATCGACCCGGTGAACACTGGGTGGCCGTGTACTTGACAGAAGAGCAGGGCGAATACTTTGACCCGTACGGCCTGCCACCCCTCCATCCCGATTTAACAGACTTCATGGATCAAGGCACAGAGACGTGGTGTTGGAACAGCCAAACGTTGCAAAGCCTGACCAGTGGCGTGTGCGGACAATATTGCTTGTTTTACCTGTACCATCGATGCCGGGGAAGACCCTTATCTACTATCGTACAGATGTTTGACGAGTACCCCCAGGCCGAGGACCGCGATGTACTCGTCTATGATTGGGCCGCCCATCATTTCAATGTACAAGCCCCGTTCTGGGCTTGAATTATTTCAATGTACATACAGTTAATGACAAGCCCCTTGTTCTGGGCTTCAATGTACAAGCCCCTTGTTCTGGGCTTCAGTTAATGACAAGCCCCTTGTTGTGGGCTTGAGTTTTCACGTGGTTGTTCTCACGTTGTTGTTCACTGAATAAAAAAAAAAGAGATCTCACCAAAAAACCCTGTCTTGTGTGTTTTATTCCTAATGCATCAATGCCCAATGTGGAGATTCAGTCAAACTGAAATCAGTGGTGTAGGATGGGGTCAAAATGTAAACCATCAAGGTTAGAATGCAAGAGCACTATAGTAAAAAATAGAGAGCCAATGAAATCAGCCTACAGACCAAGTACGTGTCTTTGGTCTAGGTTTGGAGCGGGCATTTCATTGAGGTACGTGTGTATACTGCTTTTCAATGTCAGATGTTTTCATGATGTCAGCTAAATGGTGGTTGAAAATGTTCAAGCTCTTGCTAGGCGGTCGATAAAATATACCAATAATGTATTTGGTATTATCAAAATCAATTTCGAGAAACAGTGATTCAAATTCGCCATTGTCATCACAGGATGACAGGTCGTCGCGAACTTTGCAAGATTGAATGGTATCCTTAACATATAGAATGAGACCGCCACCCTTTCTTTTAGTTCGTGAGGAAGGGAAAGGTTTATATCCAGGTATATCGAATAGACGTTCAAACACAGGATCCAGCCAGCTTTCAGAAAATCCCAGGATAGAAAATTGGTGATTCAGATTCTGAATGAATCCAGTAATTTCAGAAAAATGTTTTCTTAGACTCCTAGCATTTAGGTGTAAACACGATAAAGACCCACTGTTATTTGCGTTGTTTACTTCTGGCTCTTCTGCAAAAGATGTTTCCGTAAAATAGTTGGACTGATGGGAGGTAATATTCTGCCAGTGAGAAATTTCATATTCATTGTCATCTGTATGCGTTTTACAATGATCTAAATCATTTAATTCGATTGGATTGAAACATTTGTTGCTTAGAAATGAAAGGTCTATTTCGGAATGAGTGACGGAGTTTAATTCAAATTCTACCGGGAGAATGTTTTCATTGGAGAACGGTGGGAGCCATGTTGGGCCAGGGAATGGAAAATCTTCATTACATTCACAGTCATCCATTGGGGATTTTTAGGTTTAAATTAATGAATAAATCCAGTTTCAAAATGCAAGATAAGGTAATAAAATACACCCATTTCTCAAAGATAGACATATATACAAAACAAAGACGCAGAAGAAAAACACCTATATACAGATACAATAAGAACATTACAATAACTCGAAACCTCCGTGGCATTTGAACGGAGGGCTCCCGGTTAGAAAACAAAAACATAGGTTAATTGTTTGTACTTTGTTTAGGTAGTTGTATGCAAGTGAATAGTCAGAGCGGCGTGGTGTTAAATACACACCTTAGCAATTGACACAATAAATGATTTGCAGGAAATCTGATATACAAAGGAAAAAATCACAAAAAAAAGGTTTTGATGACGCCTGCGAAGCAAACACCGGCAAGCGGCATTTAACAAATTTACATATTAATTAGAGTCCTAGAGTAGAATGGGCTGACCATAACATCGTTTGTCAAGCCAGAATATAAAGTACACACATCTGATGGGTTTACTCAGTTACATTACAATGCTATACATTTTAACTTAGCACATGAAAGCACAGATGGCCTACATTTCCTTTTAATTTTTATTAGCAAACTACATAAAAAAAACAATGCCTGTCCACTATCAACCGTTCTTGTGAGAACGAATATCTTTATTTATCACATTTCAGAGTAAATTGTAGGGTTTTTGATTGGTTAATTACCATAGTGCATTAGACCGTATTCGTTATCCACCGTTGGTATACCAATTCAGAATTCTCGTATACCAATGCTGTGAAGAACGCGCGTGCCCATATACCAACGCAGTCAAGGACTCGCGTGCAACACCTGCAGGCAAAGCCTGTTTAAGGCGAATTTGTCTGCGCGAGTTTGTATGGGCGAGTTCCGCTACTGGAACAAGTTGTGCGAGGCAAATTGTGTATTTGCGGATGAAGATAAGAAATAAATTATCATCCAAAGCTTTATATGCCACATAAACAGGAACGTCAGAATGTCAGTTAAGTATTTCATCCAGTTTATTGTTCATCGCGGAACAGATCGAAAAGAGATCGAAGCTGCCTGTCCGACTCACGATGTCTTACGTTGTCGTTGTTCAACGTTGAGTTATGCCTGTTTTTCTTTTGAGTTGGTGATATATGTTAAACCAACCAGAAAATAGCTCTTCAATGTGATAAATTCGTTATACCAGTGTCTTGCGTTGGTATACAGGCTGATATTTCGTCTTGAAGATAAATATTTTCACTCGCCCTTCGGGCTCGTGAAAATATTTATCTTCTCGACGAAATATCAGCCTGTATACCAACGCAAGACACTGGTATAACTTATAATATATATATACACAGGATTTAATATTACATAGTCCCAGGGATAAGGGACTTTAAAAATTGTTTTAAAAACCCCGGTATAAGGGGTAGGAAAATTTATTTTGATAAGCGTGGTAAATGAGGGCGGCTGGGGATCGGGAAAGTGACAGGCTGGGGATCTTGAAACACATATGCAAATGAGGGCTGGGCATCGGGAAAGTGACAGGCTGGGGATCTTGAAACACGTATGCAAATGAGGGCTGGGCATCGGGAAAGTGACAGGCTGGGGATCTTGAAACACATATGCAAATGAGGGCTGGGCATCGGGAAAGTCACATGCTGGGGATCTTGAAAAGAACATATGCAAATGAGGGCTGGGGGAAAACCCATTACACACACACAAACAAACCACCATCTTGAACACGACCACCCCGCCCATACTAAAACAAGCCGCCATCTTGAATCCAACGAGTGACATGCTGGGGATCTTGAAAAGAACATATGCAAATGAGTATAAATAACGTGTACGTTCACACATTTATTAACAACTACACATCATGAGTTTTTTTCTACGCATCATGAGTTTACCACGAGCCTTGCTCACCCATCATCCTAGAGATGCAAGGAATAGGGGTACAGAAGAACATAGCGAGATAATTACCCGAAAAGAACAAGACAACAACAGAATGGAGGACATACAAGTAAATAACGAGGCCGACACCCGTGATGGAGAACAAGACAGCGGATGGTTAACTACTAGACCTGCAACAATAACCACCTCCACTGCAAACACTGAAAGTATAACCACTTCGGCTGAGATATCACGCCTCAACGAACAAATTATCGACATGAGGGGAGCGATGTTGGAAATGGAGACGACAATCACGGTACTGGAAGATGAGATATCATGCCTCAACGAACAAATTATCGACATGATGGAAGCGAAGTTGGAAATGGAGACGACAATGACGGTACTGGAAGAAGAGATTGCCAGACAAAAGAAACTACGACATAGTGAATTGCCGATGCATTGACGCCGGAGAGGTGCTGTGAAGCAAATATACCGTACCTCTCGTGTGACACTATCCAAAGGCCCTTTTGAGGGCCAATCCATCTTTCCGAAAGAGAAAAACTTCTTTTCATATGCACACCAAACTAACACGAGCTCCCAGCATCTTTTTCCACCAAAAAATTTTTTTTTTTTTTTTTCAAAACAATAACAAAGAAAATCTGAAGTGACAAACCCGTCCTTCGGATGGAAAAGTGGTTTTAAATTTTATTTTCAGGTAGAGGGTCGAGTGAGGTATCATATTGAAGCTGACGTGAAATGCTTCACATTGATACCTCACTCGACCCGATTGGACCACTAGGGGCGGCTCTAACGCCAAACATCAATATCAACATCAATCAACATCAATCTTCAAAATACCTTTAGAGGTCCCCCTAGTGGACCAATCGGGTCGAGTCCGGTATCATTGTGAAGCATTTGACGTCAGCTTCAATTGGATACCTCACTCGATCCACTACCGCCAAAATAAAAAAAAAAAAAAATTCGTACACCACATGTTGATATCGATGTGCAAAATAACCTTTTTGGCGTTAGAGGCGTCCCTAGTGGTCCAATGGGGTCGAGTGAGGTATCAAATTGAAGGTGACGTGAAGGAGCATCTGATAGACTGGGTGTGGGCTTGAATTAGGGTAATTCTGCGCACATGCGCGAAGATAATATGAAAAATATCAATCTTCAAAAATAGCCTGTTTGAGGTTAGAGGCGTCCCTAATGGTGCAATCGGGTCGAATGAGGTATCAAATTGAAGGTAACGTGAAGGCGCATCTGATAGACTAGTGTGGGTTGAACTATCAGCATTCTGCGCATGCGTAATCTTGAAAACACCTTTTTTTTTTGGGGTTAGAGGCGCCCCTAGTGGTGCAATGGGGTCGAGTGAGGTATCAATCTGAAACATTTCACGTCAGCTTCAATTTGACACCTCACTCGACCCACTACCTGCAAAATAAAAATAATCCGGAAAATCTTCTCCACGTCTCATGCTTACTGGAAAAAAGTAAATGGATGGCTGTGCTGGCTGCGTGGCTGACTGGCTGGCTGGCTGGGAGACAGATCAGGTAAGACCGATTGCAATACACCCCTCTCCCTAAAAATGAACTCCTTTTATACCCCATTCACCTCATTTGCATATTTTCAGCGGACAACAGACCGCCATCTTGAACACGACCCCCCCCAACCCACAAAAACAAGCCGCCATCTTGAACACGACCACCCCAACCCACAAAAACAAGCCGCCATCTTGAACCTATGCAAATGAGGGCGGCTGGGGATCGAGAAAGTGACAGGTGGCTGGGGATGAATCCAAACCACCCTCCCATACTAAAACAAGCCGCCATCTTGAATCCAAACCACCCGCCCATACTAAAACAAGCCGCCATCTTGATCATATGCAAATGAGGGCTGGGGAAAACCCATAACACACACAAACAAGCCGCCATCTTGAATACGACCACCCCTAACCTACAAAAACAATCCGCCATCTTGAATACGACCACCCCTAACCTACAAAAACAAGCCGCCATCTTGAACATATGCAAATGAGGGCTGGGGAAAACCCAGAACACCCATAACACACACAAACAAGCCGCCATCTTGAATACGACCACCCCTAACCTACAAAAACAAGCCGCCATCTTGAAAACGACCACCCCTAACCTAGAAAAACAAGCCGCCATCTTGAAAAACGACATATGCAAATGAGAGGGGATCGGGAAAAGCTCGGGGATCGGGAAACGGACACCGACCACCCGTTTGCATAGACTCACGCATGCGCATACACTCACGCATGCGCACACATACAATCACCAGGGGGAAAAACCCATCACACACACACAAACAAGCCGCCATCTTGAATACGACCACCCCCACCCTACAAAAACTAGCCGCCATCTT
>JAVTVY010050123.1:0-23084 GCA_036873755.1 Hanleya hanleyi | reverse complement strand
TTGAGAAACTTCAGGCTTGATCCAGCCCGACCACTGACAAGGTAATGATCAATAAATACCCCACGTGCTGTCGAACGAGAGCAATTCTAAGATTTCTCGGAGAAATAAACCTCAAGCTAATAATAATAAATTCTCAGCACAAAGAAATAAAATTACAGCTCAACCCAATTTGAATTGTACAACTAATTCAATATAGCGATGGGAAAATTTGGTTGTGAAAATGAATACATCACAATGCAATATTTACTAACAGAAAAATGTGTTTCAAAGAATAGCACAATTTCTTAATAAACATCTCGTGATCTCTTTTGTTGTTCAACACACCCTTGATTACACAAAGAGAGTAATAAGATAGCTCATTAATATTTAACAAAGAGCCCTAGTGTATAGCTTTTGGCTTGTAATGACGAAGACAAACGCAACAACAACACGTAAACTCAAAGACAGAGAAAAAACTCTGCAAGTTTCCTCTTGATCACAATGATATCAAATAAACAGAAATTATAACACTTGATAAAACAAGAGACTAAATTCTGGTAGGAGCAAACGAACTGCATGCACAGAAGAAAAACTCCCACAACTGGAAAAAGTCGGAAACACAAGAACAACAACAACACAAGAAAAAATGACGGACTGCAAACATTTTCTCTGCAGAACCTGTAATTCTCAGAAGTCAAAATACGTTGAAGCACTTTTATTCCGTAAAGACAAAACTTTTAATCTTCAGTCCGACACTGTAAGCATTCGGCCAAGCAGCTGTAAAAACACAAGCGCGACGACCCGAAACACGGGACGTGTCAATATACCGAAAATGGAGGTTGTAAATCCGTAATGCGAACATTCAAAGCCGAGGAGAAACACCCTTCCATAGGATGAGAGGCTGTTTTCTTTTTAGATAAACCAACAGATTTAAATCGTAAAGGAGATAAACGACAATGTAAATTCCTATTGTGAGAATCCGCCGGCGAAAGGCCAATAGACAAAGGAGTCGGAACACTAACATGCGGTGAGGTCGAAATCACTTGTCCGTCGGGGACAATAGAACGTCGCGGCAGCTGTGACCTGGCCTTTGTTTGCTTGAACAAAGGAACCGGTTTCCCAAGGCCTCTCGACAAAGCAATACCCGTGGAGGCTAAGCTATCCAGTACACTCTGGTTATCATGTCGTACAACCGTACCGCTAGGTGGTAAATCTCCCCCAGAAGAAGGAGTTGGACTTTTGATTTATGGGACAAACCTAAACGGGACCACTCAGATCTAGATTAATTTTGATGTCCTCAACTAATGGCAATTTCCAAAATACGTCTATCGACTTCCGATAGATCGGGGTTCTCTGAAGCCTGTAGTAAATAGGACCTACAGGCCTGTGCATAATTTTTCCAAGTAACTTTTATCC
Organism: Hanleya hanleyi; assembly: GCA_036873755.1. Classification (NCBI taxonomy): domain Eukaryota; kingdom Metazoa; phylum Mollusca; class Polyplacophora; order Lepidopleurida; family Hanleyidae; genus Hanleya; species Hanleya hanleyi. The sequence continues at coordinate 21,689 of JAVTVY010050123.1, read as the reverse complement.
CAAGACACACATTCAGCACCCGTGTTATTTCGATAGCAAAATTTCTTTACAAGCGAAACAGCGTGTGTGGGCGTCAAAGCGTGTCGAAAATCGCCCACACGCACGAGAAGAATTTGGGGGAATTGGAACAGAATACTCCCCAGGGGAGATAACTTTTGTTTTAAAACTTCCGTGTTATCGTTTGTATTGTATTCCTGGCGGAGTTTAAGGCATAGATCAAAGCAGGTGTACGTTTGGGCCATAAATACTCAATACTAAGTAAAGTAGGATACTGAAAGTGATCGTAAACGCTCAAAAAAAGTTTCCATCAAATGAGAGACTATTGCAAACAGTGTGGAAAAATATTTATTGTAATTCTTTACGATTTTATTACACAGAGTAAACTTCAAATAAAGCATGGTATTCTATGGTGGTCTGTTGCAATCACATTTAGGTCCAGTGACGTCACACTGCCTTAATACATATATTCCAAACTGTGTATGCACTTTCCAATGCTTGATTCAAGCTTAAGGTGTGTATACTTTGAGTTTCAACACAGACTCACTGTTCAAGTGTGCATGTTTCGCCAAAATCGGGGAAATTAAATGCAAGATTCAAATTGACTTGACACTTATGAGTTATCATCTTCCCGATTTTGGTGAAACATTCACATTGAAACCGTGAGTCTGTGTTGAGACTCAAAGTATACACAGCTTACGCTTGAATCAAGCATTGGAAAGTGCATACACAGTTTGAAATATATGTATTAAGGCAGTGTGACATCACTGGACCTAAATATGATTGCAACAGACCACCATAGAATACCATGCTTTATTTGCAGTTTACTCTGTGTAATAAAATCGTAAAAAAAATACAATAAATATTTTTCCACACCGCTTGCAATGGTCTTTCATTTGAAGGAAACTTTACTTGAGGGTTTACGATCACTTTAATAATATGTATAAACATACTTAACATCTGTATAGCATGGTACTCAAAGACTACAGGACATTCAATTGTATGTAACAAAGCTGCATGATACACACTACTATGTATACATGTATCATGATATTCTTCACCAGGCATAGATAGCATACTCAAAACTCTACTCTGAGAAGTGAAATACTCACAGTTTGTAAAGCTAAGCATACTACTATTTGAATGAGGTTGGTTGGTGCCTTTTGCATGCTGTAGGAAAGAGTTAGCAGGATGTATTCAATCCAGCTTTCCCAAGGAAAGAAACAATTGACTCTATGCACCGACACATGACTGGATGTCAAACTACTCATGCAAATTTTGGGGCAGTAGAATTTCCTTTCTGCCTGTGCTTTACCATGAGGAAATATAAATAACTGTAAATTACCCTACTATTCAAAGAAAAGACCATTGTGCTACCATTATGAATATTTTGTCAACTCTAAAATATGCCACTTATCGCTACATGCAGTTAAATATATACCCCCATAGTAAAAGTATGGTCAGAAAGGAAATTTTACTACCAAGAAATTTCTGTGGTGTTAAGCCTGGTTAGCTAGACAGGAAGTCACACATCAATGCACGGTCAATCAATTGTTCTAAACTTATAAAGGAAAAGCTAGATTTTAATGCAATAAGCAAAATAATGAATAAATACTCAAATGCCATGGAAGAAAAGCTTCTGATAAATAATGAGGGCATACTCAAGGATTAAATAATTATGTGTAAACACACTGGGTTCCCTGCATATTAACTGCATGCTAAAGCACTGTAAACTTTACAATAATATATTTTACTAGGACTACCAAATTGAGACTAAATGGTCCCCAATAAAAGTTTAGAACATGTACATTTATCAAAATCTAAAATACAAGTCAAAATTAGTGCATCTTCGGTGCCAACAACAAAGAGAATATTTGAAAATACAAAAATCAATCAAAAATCAATCAAAAATCTCTCTACAAAAGAAAAAAATAATTTACAATTGCTTTCAGATATTTATCTATTTTGATCATTTTAAATAATCGGTTACAAGTGTCAATAAATAAAGAGGGGAGAATTTAGCACTTCTATCACACTCAACTCGTACCTTGCCCTAGAATCAAAGATAAAAAGCCAAACACCATCAACCACCTTACCATAACAAACTCGCTCATCATTTCCATTCCGATTTGAAATATATTTATGTTTTCATGAAAAATACTGAGCACTGACTTGAGTGTAATAATTCTGGCAATGCTATCCAGCTTTTCACTGTATAACTGTTCACCAGAAGCCAGTATTTCTTGACAGATGATTGTGCACACCCAATGATCCCCCTTAGCGAGGATGCACAAGAAGCAATTGTAAAGATGACAATCTGGACTCCCATGATCTCTCGAATAATATTAGGGCAAGGTACGAGTTTAGTACCGCTCCAGTAGTTACAATGAAGCATTTAGAGTAAATCTGCGTCAAAGCTCCGTCACTCGGCTGGAATCAGAACCGCAAAAGCTGGGCTTGATATATTCAGTCCAAAAATGGCAGCAATAGATCCCCAGCACGACAATGATGACGATACCCCCCACACAGCCCCCGATGATGTAGATTGTGGTGATTGACCAGAAGACTAGATAGTACACTATTGGATGACAGTAATAAGAGGAGGTCGGATCAGGGGACCAGTTCCACATACCATACACCCAGTAGCTACCTGAAACAGTCAAAATATATAAATGAGTGAATTGTAGTCAGCAATATTTTAGTCATATAGTCAGCAGACCAACTCACAGAATTATCAAATCATAATCTCTAGAAGTGATTATATCAAAATCTTCCCTGTTAAAAAACTAATGATATTTTGACCAGCCCAACCAGTGGTGAAGTCACAGAGTGTGCACCTGTGTTAATTCATTTAACACAGCCCTAATACTTATGTTCATCACATATTTGCCTATAATACTGGACATTTAGTCCCGTTGATACTATGGAATGACACCGTTCCATATCATGATATGGATTTATGCCCTCACGCATGGGCCTTATGCCGTCATGCATACGCCTGATATCGGTTAACTGCTCTTGGGCTGATATCGTGCATAGCGGTTTCCCCTTGAGGAAGTCGTCATATTCTCTCTGCAGTCTGACCGAATGCACTTTTGTGCTTTTTCACCTGGATCTTGCTACATATGAAATTTATGAGGTATGAGTTAATCTATCCTGAATTTTAACCTTTTCGTGACAGTAAATATAATGTATTGTGTATCCTCAAAATGGGATGAAGAAATTTTCGCATGCATTGACTGTATTTTAGTGAGGATCCAATTTTCGATGAAACAGTTTCATGTAAAAATAAAATCTATGCCTACATGTACTTGTTTTATCAATTACAATGCTACCATTCATCTACAAATATGTGATAAATAGATTATGATATACCCATTTCCATATCATCCCTGGCATAATCCCTCAACCCCCTTATCAACCCTTGGGACTTCGACCCTCTGGCTGATATGGGGTCTCAGGCTGATACCAGGGCCTATATGGAAATGGGTATACAATAATCTCTATTTAACAACTTTCATGCCTTCAAGTGCATATGGTGCATTCATTTAACTTAAATAAATGTGAGATTATAACTCAGATACATGTATATGTATTACGACATGCATCAACTAATATCGTTGCATCCCAACGTTTTTCCTCAATGAATATTTTTCCTGTAAAGCCAAGAAACTAAGGTCGGTTAAGGAGGTATCACTCGTTTTGAAGAGCTACGTGCACATTTTTGCTTTCTGTGCAAATTGACATAATACCTTATGGAGTTATCAGGTACTCTGCTAATGGAATGTTGACCCAATTCAATGTTCTGGGGGTAACCTTGTCATGTTTGTCAAGTTTTTGTGACATTTCCTCCCAGAAAATGCACACCACAACTTATATCTTCTCCGAGTCTGAGTTACTGCAGTGCTACATGTAGTTGATAACTTGACTAGCTTATAATTTTTACCCCTTGGCCAAAATTTGAGTTATCTCGGTTTACATTTTCCAGAGTTATGTCCCTTTGTTATGTTCAGTGAGTGAGTGAGAAGGATTTAACGTTGTTTTCAACAAGGTTTCAGTCATATCACGATGATGCCTACATATGCTAGAACACGAGAGTGCTCATAGTTCCTATTATCCTGGACACTGATCAGCCCAGTCAGTTATGTTCAGTATATGTTACAGCACCAATATCTTACATCGCTACAACGATATCTTGAGAACGACTTGCTCCAGGAACATAAAATGTGTTATGCACATCCATATCCATGCGCCCCAGAACCCTATTAAAATTGAGTCGTCTTGCTGTACATTTCCCAGATTTATGCCCCTTTGTTATGTTCAGCATATGTTACATTGTTACTGAGATATCTTAAGAATGACTTGCCCCAGAAATATCAAACCTGATTAAAATTAAAATTGAGTCGTACTCAGGTGCACATTTCTCAGAGATATGTTTGTTGTCTTCAGCATATGTTACATCGTTACTGAGATATCTTCAGAACAACTTGCCCCAGAAATATCAAACCTGTTGTGTTTCCTTATTTCTCCCCTCCTTTATTAAGTGACCAACTGTACAAAGCGACCACTTTTTCGTAGTATATCGTTTGCTACCAGTTTATTAACTGGATATGTTACATGTCTGATAATGCAACAAGCACAGTGCTTCTGACTTATCTCATAGGCTGGATTTTTCCCAAAGGCATGATGAGAAAATTGGATTGGCCAATGGAAAATGGTACAACCACTACGAGTATACACTTAGCAAATCGAAGCAGTAGAGCCGCTATGAGTATACTCATCAACATGTTATAAAGTCGAAAGCTCCCGGTTTTGTGAAGTGAGGCAAGCAGGGGAGGAGGTTGAATTGGTACTCTATCTGTTAGTGTAAGCTCATACATGTATATATGTAACACCTGAATAAGGCCTGGACAATTAACACCCATCAGCCATGACTTACCAATAACAAACCAAGCGAATATGAAACAGAAGATGCCAGCATCGACTATAGCCATTCCCTCAAACTTTCTCTGGCGAGCCCGCCTCCTGCGTTCATCCTCCTCCTGTCTGTCCACACAGGGACATGGCTGGTATGTGAAACATCGCACCGCCCAGACCAGGGGAACTGAGCCAGAGACTATCAGGTACAGGGGTAAACTGTCCTGGGCAGGGCAGTCAAATCTGTACAAGCTTCCTGAAATCAGGGAGGGTGGTGGCATATATATTGATAATACTGTTTGCTTGTCAGCTCAATAAACACAATGACAGTCAAATTATGTGTTCAGTCATTTTCTATAATGATCCAAAACAACAAGGATCAACTTCTAACTTCTAGGAAAAAAGCATTTAAGAGAATCCAAGCCATTTAACTATCAGCCAAGGTACAGTACGCCCAACAATTAAACTGGTCACCCCTCGTGAAATGTTGAGTACACCTTACCTTACCTTTTGTGAAAGATAGGTCACGATCGCAACTGGCGTAAAGCAATCCACATTTGATGAGTCAATTTGGCAACATCATCGCATTCCTTGGCGAATGCGGGTTACAATTGCGTATGTTTTAGGACCACTATTCTCTATTTCACCCAGCAAGATCTTTTTTGTCAGTGATATTGCTATTTTGAGATAGAAATGTCTGCTCAGTTGTCTCCCCTCTTCGTAGCCACACCCCTTATGAACGGCTGGCTGATGCCATGTTAGAGATTGGTCTTCATGCACTATGAAGTTCATTTGGATGTGAAAGATTTGAATTCCAACTAGAGCCTATGGGCTTTAATGAGATCTGGTAGCTGGGTTATTTGTAATGAAATAAATGCACAATTATATATTTAATTTCAAGTTAGGCACAAGTGGCACCAGGCACGAATGTATGTGGCTAAAACGCAATCACAAGTTACATCCTGTGACAAGGTATATGAAGGGCCGTTCGCGCCATACACGCATCCTTCAAACGTTTTAACTTCTTAAACGTTTAAAAATTGTAAAGCTTTAAAAAGTTTAAACGTTTAAACTTGAACCAACCAATCAGATGTTATGAACTGACATTTTCCTGTTAAAAAGCAAACGTTTCCAGTTGTGAATTCGCGACTTTAGACGTTTCCTGTCAAAAGACAAACATTTCCGGTTTCCGGTTGTGATCGTCCAATCAGATTTTTTATTTGGGCCGCGTGTATTCCAACATCTACACCAACACGTGCAAATCTCCACTGGCAAACGTTTCTGGTATGTAGTGTATTTTAACCAATGAAAACCGTTCTTACAAATTAGGTTTTGGAGAATATCTTTGGCACCGGGACAATTTGCGCAGGACATGATGAACGGTGGGCATGAGGAATACAATATGCGCGAATATTTGTAAGGGTTATTTTGATTGGTTCAAACAGACTACATAGTGGAAACGTTTTGCCAGTGGACACGTGTTGATGTTGAGGTTGGTTTGAACATACGCGGCAGCAATAAAAAAAATCTGACTGGATGGTCACAACCGGTAACGATTTCCCTTAAGCCGGAAATGTTTAAAAGTTTCGAATATTACTACTGGAAACGTTTGCCTTTTGACAGGAAACGTCTAAAGTATTGGACGTTACAACAGCAAACGTTTGCTTTTGGACAGGAAACGTCTTCCAAATGTCAATTCATGACATCTGATTGGTTGGTGCAAGTTAACGTTTGAAGTTATTAAACGTTTGGATTTATGGCGCAAACGGCCCTTCTTGAAAGGTACCGACATAATCAAGTTGAACATACCAAAGAAAGGCAGTCCTATAATGAGGGAAGTTGCACACGTTACGCTAACCATGTGTTACCCAATTAATTTCCGTCCAATAAGACACTACAGTAGGTGCTCATCCAACCTTGACTCAACCAAAATAGCTGAATTTTGCTCTTTCAAAGTATTTTGACATTATTTTTCACAAATATAATTACATAAGACTTTCCAGGTAAACTATCTTTCTGATGAGGGGTAAATAAATGTTCTATCAGTAATGCAAGTGAGTGAACCAACATGGAGAAGGGATTTGCTGTACTACTACATGTATGTTAAACTTGAATTTTGCTATAATTTTGCAAAATCATAAACTATGTTAATTTGCACCATCGGGAAGGTGATATTTGGTACAAACTTTGCAGGGGTAAATATTTTGGGGGGAAACCTATTTTTATTTAGCTATACATGTGTAGCAGTATATAATAGGTTGTACGTCGAACCATAACAAATTTTGGTCAGCTGAAGAGGCACGAGCCGCGATGCCCGTGCGCATCATGCATGTGTCAGAGTTTCTTGCACAGGATTCTACATGTACAAGGCAGTATTTACATAAGTTAAACGTAACACAACTTCAAACAGAACGAACAAAATCAAAGTATATCGGTAGTTTGGGTTGTATTTTCCTTCAGCGATGGACGATACTTGGCCGTAACGTATATTTAGCCAGCGACAAGAAAATGACCACTCATACTATCACAACATTCGCCAAAACAGAAGTCACATGGAAGTGGATTACCCGAATATCACATTTGACTTATCAATAATGGTACTTTGTCTTAACCATAAAGGTGACATCTTGCACTTAGAAGATGCAGCACTGCATAGAATGGGATGAGCATATGTCCCCCAAAAGTAAGAAAGAATTACTATGGAAATACATATTTCAGCTGTTGACACATCAACACTTGGCATACAGATTTACTACGGAAACATTTGAGCTGTTGTTATGCATATTTTAACTGTTGAGATACATATTTCAACTACTCACATACATATATGAAATCAGTATTGTGGAAAAACATATTTTCAACTGTCGAGATATATGTAAGGTAAGGTCTCCAATAATTCAATCACTTTTAAACTTGACGACCTTTTTTGGCCACATATTGTAGAGCAACCTAACTGTGAACAGTTTTGAACAATCAGAGCTGAATATAGGCAGAATATTTTACGGAATTGGCTTCTAAAGTGTGTTTTTAAATGATCGAATTATTGGAGACCTTACTTTGTCTTTCACCTGTGGCCATATCTTTAGTAAAATCTGCACCCCTGATAATTTATCACTATGATAATAGACTTAATCCTGGGTCAAACAAATGCTGGCCTTTCACAGACACAGATTCAAGTTTTAATGCTCTCCTAACGTGATGACCTAGTTTTGGCCTGACATTCTCTTCTCAAAGCAAAAGTATGTTGTGTACACAGCCCCTACACTACAGCTATTATGGAAGAGCATCTCTCACATATACACCTAACCAGGTAAACTGTATAAAAGTCCAAGCTTTGGTAAAGTGACGATACCAGTCTGCCATACTTTAGAGCGTATTAATCTCATATTTTGTGGGAAAACAATGAACAGAGTAATATTTATTGCAGATAAGGGATCAAATATATGCCAAGTGACTATTAGTGACTAAATATAGACATACAAAAGCCTTCAACCACTAAGGATCCCCCAAAACTCATCTCTGTGGAACTACTTTCATGCAGCGTAAGGCTATCCCGTGAGTTGGTTTGCACTCTTATCCATTTCCCTACAGCATTCTAAAGAGCCTCTGGCTAACGCCAGATCTCAAAAACAAGCCATACAGCACAATGAACTGATTATATTTGTTGCTTCAAATAAAGGGCAGATTATATGACTAGATGAATACCGTGATACAGCTCCTTGCACCAGTTCATGTACATACGATCTTGATTTTGCGTGAATCACGGCTTGCATCATGGACCAGCGAGGAAAACCAGTATGTCGTCGTGATTTATATTTGCAATTCGCAAAATTTAGTATTTTGACCTAATAACATTAAAACAAAACATACCAGCAAATGAAAAAGAAATAGTCGAGGTTCGTACACCTTAAAACATCTCAAATTTAAAGACTTTTTAAAGACCTTTTGGAATGGAAGAAGTCAAAATTCAAGGACTTTTCAAGGACCCATTTACGCAAATGCCCTGGTGAATTAACAATAAACAGAGAGTGCAATACCCAGATTTATCAAAGATATATCAGTATATGATGCATTTCCAATACAGACTAATAATTGACAGTCATTTACCAACATAAACAAAGCAATTTAGCAAAACACATTGTTCTGTTCTTTGTTAACACACTATCACACAAACAGACACTCTTGGCCTGCATCGACTTGACAGATTCGCAAAGCATCTGCCATTATTGAAACCTGAACTAAGTGAGCTAGGTTTAATTTCCAAACAGTGTCCAAAAATTTCTTCAGCGAAGTTTCTGCATCAGCATGGCCAATAAATTCCGAGCCATATGGTATCGACTGGTCATTTTGTTATTAACTTCATCCCAAAAAATAATGTGCACATCAAGCTGGTAATATCATTCATGTTCATAAAAGCATAGCACAAATGAGCCCTGCTGACTGATCATGGTTCTGGATGCAGATGGTCCAGATCTTGAGAAATAAAATATAATTTAAATTAACATTGAACAATGATTGTTTAAATGTACTTTCAATCCGGTGGAATCTGTACCTTCAATGTTACTTCAAATTGTTAAAATAACAATATTTAAACAAGAGCCCAAGGGGCTTCAATATATGCCTGTATATCTGGAATTACACTGGTCTGAATATCTAGTTTGTTAATAGCTTTGATCTGAATTGGTAGCTAGTATCCCAGAGAAAGGTAAACGATTTTTTTGCTTCTGAGAATGTAACATATATCACATCTTATATTGAATGATAAACTAAAATGGGCTTAACTCTTGTTAACTAGGTGACCTTGAAACAAGAGCCGAGAGCTTATATATCCCACACTGAAATCGACAATAATTAAAACACAAGAAAATAGTAGTTTTCCTTCAAATGGATTCCTTTCAGGCGAGAAAATTTTTCATGAAGGTAGAAAAATGGGAAGAAAGTGAACGTTTGTTCTTGAGTTAATACACAGGTATGAACTTCATAAAGGACCCCTCTCCCCATTAAATTAGCAAATGTATAGTTTTTATTTCAAAACAGTGTAACTAAATGTAGCCGATTCTTACATGTATCAAACATGGGAGACAACTCCATAGGACAAATGCCATATACATGTAGGGGAGACAACTCTGAATATTCCCACCTAACACATATAGGCATCTAAACTTGATTCAGTTTTGGGGGACTGTGACCTTGACCTTCGACAAATTGATCTCTCTTTGCAATGCGAGGAAGTTATACCCAAAGTCTGGTACCAATCCATACCTTGAAATTAGAGATATTGAATGGACAACAAATGTTAATGGATGAACAGACAGAATGCAACATCGCCTTGCATGACCTCGTCTTCGACAGGTATATGAAGATGTGACTTTTAATGATTTCTTAACTTTGGGGTCACAGTGACCTCGACCTTTGACCCACATTTTGGTATGTAACACATCATGTCCCTCTAATGTATAAACTGGCACAAAAAAGTTATTTTTAAAGATTTTCAAATTTTGGGGTCACCGTGACCTTGACCTTTGACCTTGACCTAAATTTTGGTACACGACACATTGTCTTCTCTCTATGTATCTACTGACACAAAAAAGAGTAAATTTAAAGATTTCTTAATACTGGGGTCACAGTGACCTTGACTACTGACCTTGTCCTAAATTTTGGTACATGACAAATCGTCTCCCCTTAATATATCAATGGACACAAAAAATCATGATTTTTAACAATTTCATGATTTTGGGGTCACAGTGACCTTGACCCTTGACCTACATTTTGGTATGTGACACATCGTGTCCCCCTAATGTATCTACCGACAAAAAAAAACAACTTATTTTTAATGATTTCCTGATTTTGGGGTCACAGTGACCTTTGACCTTCGACCTTGACCTAATTTTTGGTATGCGACACTTCGTTTCCCCCTATTGAATCCACTCATAAACAAATAGAATTTTTTTATGATTTCCTGATTTTTCGGTCACAATGACCTTTGACCTCTAACCTTGACCTACATTTGGTATGCAACAAATCGTTCCCTCCTAGGGCATGCATTCAGCAAAATTAGAACTGTAGATAAATAACTGTCAATGATCAATGATTTTTTTTCTGATTTTTGGCAACAGTGACATTTGACCTCGAACACCTCCGTGATTTCCTGTTTTTCAGTCCAGTGACCTTTGACCTTCATTTTGGTACGCGACACATCGTCTCCCTGTAGGGTATGATATCCACTCACCCAAAATTGGAACTGTAGATAGAAAATAGCCCATTGGGCTTCAATACCCCTCGGCATGCATTGTATAATATCATCAGTATATTTTTAGAACTAGATTAACAAAAATCTGATCCAGTAGGGTTAACTGTAGTTCAGCTTTTGCCAAGGCCTGAGGTTCTGGTAGAGCATGACTGAATTCTTAGCTCTAAATATACTCTTCTAAAAAACTTATAATCAAATCAAGTAATTTTATCTTGTAAATATAGATCAAGGTGAGTCATCTTCAAAAATGTTCAAGTCAATTCTAACTTAATTGCATAGGGAACATGAATTTGGAGATCTTAGTCTTAACATAAAGAATTTGACTACGGTCAGTGATATTCTTCGATAGACTTCAGGTCCAGCCATAAGTGGTATAAATTTGGACATTGTAGATATAATCTTTCATGAAATATTGTACTAAATAGAATCTGACCTGGATAAAATAGGTCAAGGATAAAATAGGTCAAGGTCAGTCATCTTCAGCACATCTTTGGATCTTCGCCGGATGTATACATATTATTAATTTGGAAAGCCTAGATACATTTCTTCATGTTAGACCATAATAAACAGTATATGACCTTGAAAAAATGGGTCAAGGTCAGTCAACTTGGATGGGCTTCTAGTCAATCACCAGTTGCATAAGTAATATGAATTTGGAGACCCTAGCTTCAATCCTTCAAAAAATATGGACAATACTATAATTTGACCTTAATAAAATAGGCCAAGGTCAGTCATCTTCAGTACACCTCTGGACCTTCGCCAGATGTACACACAGTATTAATTTGGAAAGCCTAGCTTTATTTCTTCATGTTATATCATAATAAACAATATATGACCTATAAAAAATAGATCAAGGTCAGTCAACTGGAATAGTCTTCTAGTCAATCACGAGTTGCATGTGTAATATAAATAGCTTTAATCCTTCAAAAAATATAGCAAATACTAGAATTTGACCTTGATAAAATAGGTCAAGGTCAGTCATGTTTAATAGGCTTCTGACCCTTCACCCGATACATATGTGGTATGAATTCACAATGCCTGGCTATTATTCTTCTTGAGATATCATGTTCACAAGAAAGATGGACAGACGGACAGATGACGCTGACGACGAAAATATAAAAATATAAAATATAAAAACTACTCCAGATATAGACCGGACACGAGGGACGGACAGACGGATGGATGGACGGAAACCGCCATCACATAATACGTCCGCCTTTTGGCAGGGCATATAAAAAGTCAGTCGGGTGAAACAACAGTTCCAAACTCTTCTCTGCAAACTTTAACCACATGATGCGTGTCTTTCAGCATACTAAATTACTGAGCTGGTGTAACTTGACTACAATTGTTTTAGAAGCGACACTAAAGTCAAAACGCACCATCTCTTTGCACTGGAATGGCACGGGCTGTTTGAACTCTTGACCTTGAACTTGCAAATTCTCACCAAGTTTGTGTCATAGAATTTGCTTACATTAAGTTCTACGACGAAGATTTCATTGGCCGAGAACAGTGAGCGGGTCGTGAATTAACTTTTCTGGGGCGAGCACGTGATGTTATTGTGTCACGCCAAATAAGAATTCGTCCATGCCTTGCCTGCACATGGTTTCAAGTGCGCGGATATTACATCAGACTGACCACATGGGCTCTAGAAATAGACTAGGTTTTCCCCATGTCTGAGTATCGTTAACATTATTCTCTCATTACTTCCTGTACATTTTCGGCCTGATCGGATTTCGCTGCCTGATAAACTAAACACACAATTATTTTGGCGACTAAACACTTCATGAGCCAAAAATTCGCTCGCCACTTGGCGATTTACTCTTATTTTTTAATCGACACATTGGCGACTAACTGAACAATTCAGTCACCAGTTGTCACTTTATAGTCCCCATTGGCGAGTTGCCGACCGGGTTTTGTGAGCACTGGAGAATTTCTTGAGATGGGGTCATTTCTCACACTTACTTAATATTGGAGAGCCCAATACTGTACTGTCCAGCATAAGAAATAACAGACATTTGGGGTTAACCTTGTTTGTACCCAACAACCCTGCCCCCCACCCAAGACTTCTGTCAACTAGCAGCTTCCCATAAACATACACTTCAACATCAAAATTATATTTCAGCAAAATTGTATTTATTTTGCATTATAAACTCAACTTTTCAATCAGAACAGCTAGTGTGCCCATTCATGACACAGAGTTCCTTTGAATTGATCAAAGTTGAAAACTTTTTGTCTCTGAATGTCCTGTCTTACAAATTTAACTTTGAGCAAGTTAAAACAAAACTGATTACCTTGACTGTCTATAACAAAATAATACTGATTGATATCATGACTCTTTGCCTACGGAATAAATATTCACAACTGGCCGGAATAAATTATGCAAAAATATTAATTTCCGCATATGGTTATAATAATGGCCCTAAGATTTTTCCATGGGTACCGTAGGTAGGGTAAACTATATATTTTTACAATCCTTATGCTTTGGGGATTCATATAAATAAAAACTTATGATGGAAACCATTCTTGAATTGTTTGTTGTTTTTTTCAAGTCGGGAGAGAAAAAAAAACACGCACAACTTACAAAGTTATGTCGCGCACACGGGATGGTGATGCCATGCTTGGGAAACCCCTTTCATTTGTCAGATTTCATGAGGCTATCTAATTTTACAATCTTGATGTTTTGGTGATTCGTATAAATAAAATCTGATGATGGAAACCGTTCCTGAACTTGTATGTTGTCTAGTCAGGAGAAAACAAAAAAACACAACACACGACAGCCGCAGCCGCCATTTTTGGAGTTTCCACACACAATTGTCACATGACATAACGTTATTTGGGGATTCCCGATGTAATAAACTCTAAATTGAGGCTGAAAAGAATGTAACCAGTAATTCATATATCACGGGAGCGTTAATTGGTCAATTTTTCGCTACCAAGGCGAAACAACCAATCACAGGTGTGTTTAGATAAGGCTATCAAGAAACCCCTGACAACGGCTTTCCGGCGCAAGTTTAAGAAACGTGAGCCGCTTTATAGGAAAATGCTTGGGCCAAAATTTCATGAAAAGAAATTAAATCACTAAACCTTCAAATAAAGCCTGGCGTTATAATCTATAGTCAAAATGATCGTCACGATTCCCCCCTCCCCCCAAATTGTACCCTCATGCAAGGACATCCAAATAGGACCAGAGTTCATGATTTTTGCAAATGTGGCCCGGTACCACTTTTGTGTAATTTAATTACTGCTACATGTAAGGGTCAATGTATAGTTAGTACATGTAGAGGCTTAATCTTTACTTGCTCTGTGTTGGAATTCTACATGTTCAGAGTGGCTATTGTTTTAAGTGCCCTTTGTCTTTGTTTAACTTACAACCTGCTGGTAGATATGCATTGTGTTACAAAGAAGCCTCAACCTGCTTAGTGATTGGTCAGTAGTTTAAATCTTCAATCAGGATTTATCCCGATTGGCTGTATTTTGAATTTGTTTAAATCTGCTTTTAAATCTGCCAGTCCACTTTATGTAGAGCAGACCAGTTTATTAATTTGTCTGGACTATTCTCTGGATTGGAATCAAGGTTAGTTGTTGCTATTTTTACTACATTTTGCACTGTATTTTTAAGTTTATTGAATGTGAGCTTGCTACGTACTACATGTATATTAATGGAAGTATAATGTGGGTTCTAACTTATTTTGTGAAAAATTAGCGTAGTAGCAATTTTTATTAATAATATTTCCTTTATTTCTAAGAACCTAGCTAATCTATGTCCTTATGGGAAAGGGAAGAATTAACAAAGTAGCCATTTTTATTAATATTTCCTTTGTTTATTTCAAAGAGCCTAGCTATTATCTATGTCCTTATGGGTGCATATCTGTACGTGTGTTTCTGGATTATTTCTATATTTTTGTGAGAGTAATTGTCCACATATGCAGACTAGTAAATCTAGCTATTCTGTAATATTTTCATATGCAATGGTTAGCTAGAAACATATACTGTATTCTAGTATTTGTTTATATAGATTTGGCAGGAAAATGACTGACATGGCTGCATTAAGCCCGGCGCACACGAGAGCCAAACAACAATGACGGACTATGGTACACGAGTACTTTATACAAAATTTGAAGCTCAAAACTGTCGAAATAATGCATTGCGGAGCATTGCTGCTTGTATTGCTATCGACAACTATAGTTTGCAGGCCGATATATGGATTAAATGATCTTGCAGATATCTATTTTGTTGTTGCACTTTTAAAACATGGTATTTCGTAGTCAAATTTTATCAATGGGAAAAAATAGTTCAGTGACATCACGACCAAGTGTAGTATTGTTTTTTTTTCTCACGCTACATGTATTATCCAATCAACGTGTTTGAAAGTGTTATGTTACTAGTTACATACGATATTTACGTCATGGCTTTAGTTTATGTCACTGAATACCAACAAAGTTATGTGATAAATGTATATAAATTATAAATTTCAGAACGATGTGACCCGGGAAAGGGGGGGGGGGATCTATCAGGAGATGAATATGCTTGTGGTTATCCAAATGTACATGCAGCAGTTCTAAGCTAGCTAGCTAGCTGGAACAGATTTCACAGATATAAATGTATGGGATACCATTCCCCAATAACACACCTACATGTAGCTCAAAGTTTTGTAAACAAAGCCAACATTTGAAGGGGAATCCTACAAGAAATTCTTTTGTTTTTGCCTGAAAAATCCACATGGAATTAACACTGAAGTTTTGAACAACTTTTGCCAGAAATGAATACTTATAACATGGCAAGCAAGTTCTACTGGGTTAAACTTGAAACGTCATTCAATATGTAGGATTTATTGGCAAATAGTTGGAATAAACATTCCAAACAAGTGCACAACTTTCAAGGGAATTACATCCTCCTGATGAGCAAACATTATATCATACACAAGAAATCATGTTTTTTTTGCCTGAAAAATCCACATGGAATTAACACTGAAGTTCTGAACAACTTTTGCCAGAAATGAATACTTATAACATGGCAAGCAAGTTCTACTGGATTAAACTTGAAACGTCATTCAATATGTAGGATTTATTGGCAAATAGTTGGAATAAACATTCCAAACAAGTGCACAACTTTCAAGGGAATCACATCCTTCTAGAAAGCAAACATTAAGGCATGGAAGTCAGTCAGTTGGGTTCACCATGATTCTACAAGGGAGTGAAATTACTCCGGGTTGTTTTCAAAAATTGATAATAATATTTGATGCTAATTAACTTATGATTCGGAGTATTGAATCAGTTCTTTATTTAATTAATACATGTGATTCTGCTGTTCTGCTCTGATACATGTATTTTAGCTGCATTGAATAACGATTCCAGGATAATAATTCAATAGGAACTAAATCAACACAGTATTAATGTCGTCAGTTTTTAATTGTCGTACAACTTTATTTGGAAAAGAAGTGGTTCATAAATAATTATTTTACCCAAAGAAATTCTTACTTTAGGGGGCAATGGCTCCTAGACAATGATCAAACATTTCATACTTGTCTTTATCACATAACTGCGGTGTTATTAGGGACATATGGTCATGACATAATTATTGTATGCACCTAGGTAAAGAACACTTTCAAACACGCTGATTGGATAATACATGTATACGATTTGAATAATGTTTGTGTCTATATAATTTTGATCACGCCAAATCTGATTTTGCTGACCAGAACTACCCTACAATGCACCTTTGACATCAGCATTGAAGATTACCCAGATTTTTACCTCCGCCAATGCCTGGCCATTGTGGTCGAGTGTATAGATCTGTATTCTGACCGAAAAATTGCCCCAAAAATGCTCTTTTTGAACATGACGTCACTGTGACATCATGAGGCCTCGTAGATTTTTTTTACATTTTCTTGTAGAGCTCGACCCAAAGATATAGTGTGGTAAGCTAAGTATCAGCCCTCTAGCCTTAGCTATAGCGAAAATATTTAGGGGAACTTTCCCCCCCAGGCTGCGGTACACCCTAAATCGCCCAGGCCAGATTGGGTTAAATGGACAACTGCTATCCTATAACTGTCTGATCCATGTTCTCTCTTTAGAGTAGCATCATTCCCAGCCATGGTTTGTCTGACAAAGTCGTACCGTGGCAGATAGCGGGTCTGCCATAGCGATGATCAGTCATCAGTCTTACTTTCAGGAGTTCCGCTTCACATCTGTGACCTCATGATATGGAGTATAGAGACATGTATAATATGAAGGATGTAAATAGTGACACAGTATTCGTCTTGGGGAACAAATCGAAGAAGAAATAGTACATAGATGAAATCGATCAAACAACTTCGATCAAATGCCCTACCTACATGTACCCGTATCGATAATCACCCGAGGGTCGCCGCCGAATTCGAACAGTCTTGCAACCAGATAAACAAAATGAACAATATCTCCTGAATCATCCAATTCTTTAATTCCTTGAAAGACCACCTTTACCTTCATATCTGAAGGACCATGGTTTTCTGCATTCCTTGAAGGAACATCTTTAGCTCAAAACATGTCCACCGTTACATCCATACATCGAAGGTTCACTGTTACCTTCAGACGTGACTGATCACCATTACCTCCCTTTGTTCAATGATGTTCCTTACCTCCATTACTGGAGGATCACCGTTACCTGCATACATGGCTGTCTACCGTTACCTCCATTCCTTGAAGGACCACCGTTACCTATATTGCTCGAAGGATCACCGTTACCTCTATTCCTACCGTTGCTTCCCTACCCCAAGGATCACCGTTACTTGTATACCTGAAGTTCAAACGTTACCTCCATTACTTGAATACTCCATAACTGAAGATCCACCATTACCTTCATAACTGAAGGACCACTGTTACCTCCATAATTGAAGGACCACTGTTATTTCAATTCCTGGAGGTCTACCGTCGTTTCCATACCCCAAGAATCATTACCTCCATAACTGGAGATTCACCATTACCACCATTCCTGGAAGGACCATTGTTATCCACATAACTGAAGGACCACCGTTACTTCCATTCCTGAAAGGACCACCTTTAATATCTCCATAATTGAAAGTTTAGTTACCTTCCTAACTGAAGGTCCACTGTTACCTTCATTCCTTGAAGGGCCACAATTGCTTCTATTCCTTGAAGGAGAAGTGTAACCTTCATCCCTGAAGGTCCAACGGTACCCCCATTCTTTGGATAACTCCATAACATTATCTCCATAACTGAAGGTCTTGCGTTACCTCCATATATCGGTGCCGAGTTTGTTGTTATTGTACAATGTTGAGTTTCCATGTTACGATTTCTGTATGTTCAGTTTTCTATGTTTGGGTTATCGGTGCTGAGTTTGTTGTTATTGTTGGATGTTGTGTTTCCATGTCATGATTTCTGTATGTTCAGTTTTCTATGTTTGGGTTATCGGTGCTGAGTTTGATGTTATTGTTGGATGTTGTGTTTCCATGTTATGATTTCTGTATGTTCAGTTTTCTATGTTTGGGTTATCGGCATAGAGTTTGTTGTTATTGTTGGATGTTGTGTTTCCATGTTATGATTTCTGTATGTTCAGTTTTCTATGGTTGGGTTATCGGCACTGAGTTTGTTGTTATTGTTGGATGTTGTGTTTCCATGTTATGATTGCTGTATGTTCAGTTTTCTATGTTTGGGTTATCGGCACTGAGTTTGATGTTATTGTTGGATGTTGTGTTTCCATGTTATGATTTCTGTATGTTCAGTTTTCTATGTTTGGGTTATCGGCACTGAGTTTGATGTTATTGTTGGATGTTGTGTTTCCATGTTATGATTTCTGTATGTTCAGTTTTCTATGTTTGGTTTATCGGTGCTGAGTTTGATGTTATTGTTGGATGTTGTGTTTCCATGTTATGATTTCTGTATGTTCAGTTTTCTATGTTTGGGTTATCGGCACTGAGTTTGTTGTTATTGTTCGATATTGTTTCCATGTTATGATTGCTGTATGTTCAGTTTTCTATGTTTGGGTTATCGGTGCTAAGTTTATTGTTATGGTTAGATGTTGCGTTTCAATGTTATGATTGCTGTATGTTCAGTTTTCTATGTTTCGGTCATCGGCACTGAGTTTGTTTTTATTGTTGGATGTTGTGTTTCCATGTTATGATT
The DNA here is from genome assembly GCA_036873755.1 of Hanleya hanleyi. NCBI lineage: Eukaryota > Metazoa > Mollusca > Polyplacophora > Lepidopleurida > Hanleyidae > Hanleya > Hanleya hanleyi. The sequence continues at coordinate 2,405 of JAVTVY010050123.1, read as the reverse complement.
TCTGTATGTTCAGTTTTCTATGTTTGGGTTATCGGCACTGAGTTTGTTGTTATTGTTGGATGTTGTGTTTCCAGGTTATGATTGCTGTATTTTCAGTTTTCTATGTTTGGGTTATCGGTGCTGAATTTGTTGTTATTGTTGGATGTTGTGTTTCCATGTTATGATTTCTGTATGTTCAGTTTTCTATGTTTGGATTATCGGCACTGAGTTTGATGTTATTGTTGGATGTTGTGTTTCCATGTTATGATTGCTGTATGTTCAGTTGTCTATGTTTGGGTTATCAGCACTGCGTTTGTTGTTATTGTTGGATGTTGTGTTTCCATGTCATGATTTCTGTATGTTCAGTTTTCTATGTTTGGGTTATCAGTGCTGAGTTTGATGTTATTGTTGGATGTTGTGTTTCCATGTTATGGTTGCTGTATGTTCAGTTTTCTATGTTTGGGTTATCGGCACTGAGTTTGTTGTTATTGTTGGATGTTGTGTTTCCATGTTATGATTTCTGTATGTTCAGTTTTCTATGTTTGGGTTATCGGCACTGCGTTTGTTGTAATTGTTGGATGTTGTGTTTCCATGTTATGATTGCTGTATGTTCAGTTTTCTATGTTTGGGTTATCTGCAGTGAGTTTGATGTTATTGTTGGATGTTGTGCTTCCATGTTATGATTTCTGTATGTTCAGTTTTCTATGTTTGGGTTATCGGCACTGCGTTTGTTGTAATTGTTGGATGTTGTGTTTCCATGTTATGATTGCTGTATGTTCAGTTTTCTATGTTTGGGTTATCGGCACTGAGTTTGTTGTTATTGTTGGATGTTGTGTTTCCAGGTTATGTTTGGGTTATCGGTGCTAAGTTTATTGTTATGGTTAGATGTTGTGTTTCAATGTTATGATTGCAGTATGTTCAGTTTTCTATGTTTGGGTTATCGGTTCTGAGTTTGTTGTTATTGTTGGATGTTGTGTTTCCATGTTATGATTGCTGTATGTTCAGTTTTCTATGTTTGGGTTATCGGCACTGAGTTTGTTGTTATTGTTGGATGTTGTGTTTCCAGGTTATGATTGCTGTATTTTCAGTTTTCTATGTTTGGGTTATCGGTGCTGAATTTGTTGTTATTGTTGGATGTTGTGTTTCCATGTTATGATTTCTGTATGTTCAGTTTTCTATGTTTGGGTTATCGGCACTGAGTTTGATGTTATTGTTGGATGTTGTGTTTCCATGTTATGATTGCTGTATGTTCAGTTGTCTATGTTTGGGTTATCAGCACTGCGTTTGTTGTTATTGTTGGATGTTGTGTTTCCATGTCATGATTTCTGTATGTTCAGTTTTCTATGTTTGGGTTATCAGTGCTGAGTTTGATGTTATTGTTGGATGTTGTGTTTCCATGTTATGATTGCTGTATGTTCAGTTTTCTATGTTTGGGTTATCTGCAGTGAGTTTGATGTTATTGTTGGATGTTGTGCTTCCATGTTATGATTTCTGTATGTTCAGTTTTCTATGTTTGGGTTATCGGCACTGCGTTTGTTGTAATTGTTGGATGTTGTGTTTCCATGTTATGATTGCTGTATGTTCAGTTTTCTATGTTTGGGTTATCTGCAGTGAGTTTGATGTTATTGTTGGATGTTGTGCTTCCATGTTATGATTTCTGTATGTTCAGTTTTCTATGTTTGGGTTATCGGCACTGCGTTTGTTGTAATTGTTGGATGTTGTGTTTCCATGTTATGATTGCTGTATGTTCAGTTTTCTATGTTTGGGTTATCTGCAGTGAGTTTGATGTTATTGTTGGATGTTGTGCTTCCATGTTATGATTTCTGTATGTTCAGTTTTCTATGTTTGGGTTATCGGCACTGCGTTTGTTGTAATTGTTGGATGTTGTGTTTCCATGTTATGATTTCTGTATGTTCAGTTTTCTATGTTTGGTTTATCGGTGCTGAGTTTGACATTATTGTTGGATGTTGTGTTTCCATGTTATGATTGCTGTATGTTCAGTTTTCTATGTTTGGATTATCGGCACTGAGTTTGATGTTATTGTTGGATGTTGTGTTTCCATGTTATGATTGCTGTATGTTCAGTTTTCTATGTTTTGGTTATCAGTGCTGAGTTTGATGTTATTGTTTGATGTGTTTCCATGTTATGATTTCTGTATGTTCAGTTTTCTATGTTTGGGTTATCAGTGTTGAGTTTTGATGTTATTGTTGGTGTTAAGTTTTTCATGTTATGGTTTCTAGGTGTTCAGTTTTCTATGTTTGGGTTATCAGTGCTGAGTTTGATGTTATTGTTTGATGTTGTGTTTCTTTGTTATGATTTCTGTATTTTAAGTTTTCTATGTTTGGGATATCAGTGTTGAGTTTGATGTTATTGTTGGATGTTGTGTTTCCATGTTATGATTTCAGTATGTTCAGTTTTCTATGTTT